>JBBMRE010000158.1:30000-32500 GCA_037974335.1 Prionace glauca | reverse complement strand
GAGAGAGAGGGAGAGAGAGAGACAGAGAGAGAGAGACAGAGAGAGAGAGACAGAGAGAGAGAGTGACAGAGAGTGAAAGAGAGAGAGAGTGAGAAACAGAGAGAGAGAAACAGAGAGAAAGAGAGAGAGACAGAGACAGAGAGAGTGACAGAAAGAGACAGAGACAGTGAGAGAGAGAGAGACAGACAGACAGACAGAGAGAGACAGAAAGAGAGTGAGAGAGGCATAGGAGTGACAGAGAGACTGAGAGAGAGAAACAGAGGGGGAGAGAGGGACAGAGAGAGACAGAGAGACAGAGAGTGAGAGAGTGAGTGAGAGACAGAGCGAAGAGACAGAGGGGGAGAGATTGAGAGAGAGTGAGTCAGAGAGACAGAGGGAGAGAGAGAGAGACTGAGTGAGAGAGAGACAGAGAGAGAGAAAGAGAGAGAGACAGGGAGAGAGACAGAGGGAGAGAGAGAGAGAGATTGAGACAGAGAGACAGAGGGAGAGAGAACGAGAGAGAGTGAGACAGAGAGACAGAGGGAGAGAGAAAGAGAGAGAGTGAGACAGAGAGACAGAGGGAGAGAGAGAGAGTCTGAGTGAGAGAGACAGAGAGAGAGAGACTGGAGTGAGAGACAGAGGGAGAGAGACAGAGAGAGAGTAAGAGACAGAGAGAGAGAGGGACAGAGGTAAATAGAGTGCGAGAGACAGAGGGAGAGAGACAGAGAGCGTGAGGGAGAGAGGCAACGAGTGAGAGAGAGACAGAGAGAGAGGCAGAGAGAGAGAGAAGACAGAGAGAGACAGAGAGAGAGGGAATAACAGAAGAGAGCGAGAGAGAAACAGAGAGACTGAGAGAGAGACACAGAGGGAGAGAGGGAGACAGTGAGTCATAGAGAGAGAGAGAGGAAGAGTGACAGAGATAGAGACAGAGAGAGAGACAGAGAGAGAGGGAATTACAGAGAGAGCGAGAGAGAAACAGAGAGACTGAGAGAGAGAGACAGAGGGAGAGAGGGAAACAGTGAGACAGAGAGAGAGAGAGGAAGAGTGACAGAGATAGAGACAGAGAGAGAGACAGAGAGAGAGGGAGGACAGTGAGATAGAGAGAGAGGAAGGCAGAGGGAGGGAGAAAGAGACAGACAGACAGAGAGGCAGAGGGAGAGAGAGAGACAGAGAGACAGAGAGAGAGAGAGAGAGAGGACAGAGAGACAGAGAGGGAGAGAGACAGAGAGAGAGAGACAGAGAGAGAGTCAGAGAGAGAGACAGAGAGCGAGAGAGAGAGCGAGAGGAGAGAGAGAGAGAGAGAGAGAGAGAGAGAGAGAGATAGTCAGAGAGAGAGACAGTGGCAGAGAGAGAGAGAGAGAGACAGTGGCAGAGAGAGAGAGACAGCGACAGTGGGAGAGAGAAACAGAATGACAGAGAGAGAGACAGAGGGAAAGTCAAAATGAGAGAGAGTGACAGAGAGAGGGGCAGACTGAGAGAGAGAGACACAGAGAGAGAGAGGGACCTGAGAGAGAGTAAGAGACAGAGAGAGAGAGGGACAGAGGGAAATAGAGTGCGAGAGACAGAGGGAGAGGACACAGAGAGCGTGAGGGAGAGAGGCAGAGACCGAGACAACGTGTGAGAGAGAGACAGAGAGAGAGGCAGAGAGAGAGAGAAGACAGAGAGTGAGAGAGAGAGAGAGAGAAGACAGAGAGAGACAGAGAGAGAGAGACTGAGAGAGAGTAAGAGACAGAGAGAGAGAGGGACTGAGAGAGAGAGGCAGAGAAGAAGAGAGAGAGAGAGAGAAGACAGAGAGAGGGAATAACAGAGAGAGCGAGAGAGAGCGACAGAGTGAGAGTCAGAGACTGTCAGGGAGGACAGTGTGAGAGAGACAGAAACAGAGACAGATAGAGAGAGAGAGAGAAACAGAGTGACAGGCAGTGAGAGAGAGAGGGTGAAAGAGAGAGAGACAGAGAGATAAAGACAGTATGAGAGAGAGAGAGACAGACAGAGAGACAGACAGAGAGAGAGACAGAGAGGGAGAGAGACAAAGACAGAGAGAGAGTCAGAGAGAGAGAGAGGGACAGAGAGAGAGACAGAGGGAGAGAGCATGAGGCAGAGAGGCAAAGACTGAGACAGAGAGACACACACACACAGAGGGAGAACGGGAGACAAACAGAGACAGAGACAGAGAGAGAGAGAGAGACAGAGAGACAGACAGAGGGAGAGAGAGAGAGAGAGACGAGAGACAGAGAGTGACAGTGGGAGAGACAGTGAATGACAGATAGATAGAGACAGACAGAGCGAGAGACACAGAGAGTGACAGAGAGAGAATGAGAGAGAGGGGAGAGAGAGGACAGAGAGAGAGGAGAGACAGACAGTGAGATAGAGACAGGCAGAGAGGAGAGAGAGAGAGGCAGAGGAGAGACAGAGAGAGAGAGAGAGAGACTGAGAAACAGAGGGAGAGAGAGAGAGACAGAGACAGAAAGAGAGAGAGAGATAGAGGACAGAGACAGAGAGAGAGACAGAGACAGAGAGAGAT
>JBBMRE010000158.1:17500-22500 GCA_037974335.1 Prionace glauca | reverse complement strand
GAGTGAGACAGAGAGAGAGAGGGAGAGAGAGCGAGACTGAGTGAGAGAGAGAGGGAGAGAGACAGGGAGAGAGACAGAGGGAGAGAGAAAGAGAGAGAGAGAGAGACAGAGGGAGAGAGAGAGACAGAGAGAGAGAGAGACAGAGAGAGAGAGAGAGACAGAGAGAGACAGAGAGAGAGAGAGACAGGGAGAGAGACAGAGGGAGAGAGACAGAGAGAGAGAGAGAGACAGAGAGAGAGAGAGAGCGAGTGAGAGATAGAGCGAAGTGACAGAGGGGGAGAGAAAGAGAGAGAGTGAGACAGAGAGAGAGAGGGAGAGAGAGCGAGACTGAGTGAGAGAGAGAGAGAGGGAGAGAGACATGGAGAGACAGAGGGAGAGAGAAAGAGAGAGAGAGAGAGACAGAGGGAGAGAGAGAGACAGAGAGAGAGAGAGACAGAGAGAGAGAGAGAGACAGAGAGAGACAGAGACAGAGAGAGAGAGAGAGAGACAGAGAGAGAGGGAGACAGAGAGAGACAGAGAGAGAGAGGGAGAGAGAGAGACAGAGAGAGAGAGACAGAGAGAGAGAGAGACAGACAGTTAGAGAGAGAGTGACAGAGAGAGAGAGACAGACAGAGAGAAACAGAGAGAGAAACAGAGAGAGAGAGAGACAGAGAGCGTGACAGAGAGAGACAGAAAGAGAGTAAGAGAGGCAGAGGAGTGAGAGAGAGACTGAGAGAGAGAGAGACAGAGAGAGAGATAGAGAGAGAGACAGAGAGAGAAAGAAAGAGAGAGAGACCGAGAGAGAGAGAGAGAGACAGTGACAGTGGTACAGACTGAGTGACAGAGAAAGCGAGATAGAGAGATAGAGCGAGAGACAGAGAGTCAGAGAGTGAGTGAGAGACAGAGCAAAGAGACAGAGTGGGAGAGAAATTGAGAGAGTGAGACAGAAAGAGAGAGCGAGAGAGATATAGACTGAATGAGAGCGAGAGAGAGAGAGACAGAGAGAGAGACAGTGGGAGAGAGAGAGAGAGGGAGAGAGACCGAGAGACAGACAGAGAGAGAGAGTGAGGACAGAGAGAGAGAGAGAAACAGAGAGAGAGAGAGACAGAGAGAGAGAGAGAGAGACAGAGAGAGAGAGAGACAGAGAGAGAGAGAGAGAGACAGCGACAGTGGGAGAGAGAAACAGAATGACAGAGAGAGAGACAGAGGGAAAGTCAAAATGAGAGAGAGTGACAGAGAGAGGGGCAGACTGAGAGAGAGAGACACAGAGAGAGAGAGGGACTGAGAGAGAGTAAGAGACAGAGAGAGAGAGGGACAGAGGGAAATAGAGTGCGAGAGACAGAGGGAGAGACACAGAGAGCGTGAGGGAGAGAGGCAGAGACCGAGACACGTGTGAGAGAGAGACAGAGAGAGAGGCAGAGAGAGAGAGAAGACAGAGAGTGAGAGAGAGAGAGAGAGAAGACAGAGAGAGACAGAGAGAGAGAGGGAATAACAAAGAGAGCGAGAGAGAAACAGAGAGACTGAGAGAGAGAGACAGAGGAGAGAGGGAAACAGTGAGACAGAGAGAGAGAGAGAGGAAGAGTGACAGAGATAGAGACAGAGAGAGAGACAGAGAGAGAGGGAGACAGTGAGACAGAGAGAGAGGAAGGCAGAGGGAGGGAGAAAGAGACAGACAGACAGAGAGGCAGAGGGAGAGAGAGAGACAGATTGGCAGAGGGAGAGAGAGACAGAGGCAGCGAGAGAGAGCGACAGAGTGAGAGTCAGAGACTGTCAGGGAGACAGTGTGAGAGAGACAGAAACAGAGACAGATATAGAGAGAGAGAGAAACAGAGTGACAGGCAGTGAGAGAGAGAGAGAGATAGAGAGAGAGACAGAGAGATAAAGACAGTATGAGAGAGAGAGACAGACATAGAGGGAGAGAGACAGAGACAGAGAGAGAGTCAGAGAGAGAGACAAGGAGAGATAGAGACTTACAACAAGATAGAGACAGAGAGGGATTAAGACAGAGAGAGAGATGGGGGAGAAACAGAGAGACAGAGACAGAGAGAGAGGGACAGAGAGAGAGAGACAGAGGGAGAGAGCATGAGGCAGAGAGGCAAAGACTGAGACAGAGAGACACACACACACAGAGAGGGAGAACGGAGACAAACAGAGACAGAGACAGAGAGAGAGACAGACAGACAGAGAGAGGGAGAGAGAGAGAGAGAGACGGAGAGACAGAGAGAGACAGTGGGAGAGAGAGACAGAGTCACGGAGTGACAGTGAATGACAGATAGACAGAGACAGACAGAGCGAGAGACACAGAGAGTGACAGACAGAGAATGAGAGACAGGGAGAAAGAGAGAGAGAGAGGAGAGAGAGAAACAGTGAGATAGAGACAGGCAGTGAGGAGAGAGACAGAGGCAGAGGAGAGACAGAGAGAGACTGAGAAACAAAGGGAGAGAGAGAGAGAGACAGAGACAGAGAGAGAGACAGAGACAGAGAGAGAGAGAGAGAGAGAGAGAGACAGAGAGAGAGAGAGAGACCGAGAGAGAGATACAGTGATAGTGGTACAGACTGAGAGACAGAGAAAGCGAGATAGAGAGAGAGAGCGAGAGACAGAGAGTGAGAGAGTGAGTGAGAGACAGAGCGAAGAGACAGAGGGGGAGAGAAAGAGAGAGAGTGAGACAGAGAGACAGAGGGAGAGAGAGAGACTGAGTGAGAGAGAGAGAGAGGGAGAGAGACAGGGAGAGAGACAGAGGGAGAGAGAGAGAGAGAGTGAGACCGAGAGACAGAGGGAGAGAGAGAGAGAGAGACAGAGGAGAGAGAGGGAGACTGAGTGAGAGAGACAGAGAGAGAGAGACAGGGAGAGAGACAGAGGGAGAGAGAGAGAGCAAGAGACAGAGAGAGAGAGAGTGAGTGATAGACAGAGCGAAGAGACAGAGGGGGAGAGAAAGAGAGAGAGTGAGACTGAGAGACAGAGGGAGAGAGAGAGAGAGACTGAGTGAGAGAGAGACAGAGAGAGAGAGACAGAGAGAGAGAGAGAGAGACAGGGAGAGAGACAGAGGAGAGAGAGAGAGAGAGATTTAGAGAGAGAGACAGAGTGAGAGAGAGAGAGACAGACAGAGACAGAAGACAGAGGGAGAGAGAAAGAGAGAGAGTGAGACAGAGAGACAGAGGGAGAGAGAGAGACTGAGTGAGAGACAGAGAGAGAGAGACAGGGAGAGAGTCAGAGGGAGAGAGAGAGAGAGAGATACAGAGACAGAGTGAGAGAGATACAGAGTGAGAGTGAGGGACAGAGAGAGAGAGACAGAGACTAGGGATGTGAAAGAGTGAGAGAGAGACAGGGGCAGCGTGAAAGAGAGAGGGAGACAGCAAGAGAGAGAGGGAGAGAGACTGTGAGAGAGAGAGAGAGAGTGAGAGACAGAGTGAGAGAGAGAGAGAGACTGAGAGAGAGAGAGTGAGAGACAGAGAGAGACAGAAGGAGAGAGAGATAGGGAGAGAGACAAAGGGTGAGAGAGACAGAGACAAGGAGTGAGAGAGAGTAACAGAGAGACAGATACAGCGTGAGAGGGAGAATGAGAGAGAGAGAGACAGAGTGAGAGACAGAGAGACAGAGAGAGAGACAGAGAGAGACAGAGAGAGAGAGAGACAGGGAGAGAGAGAGAGCGAGTGAGAGATAGAGCGAAGAGACAGAGGGGGAGAGAAAGAGAGAGAGTGAGACAGAGAGAGAGAGGGAGAGAGAGCGAGACTGAGTGAGAGAGAGAGAGAGGGAGAGAGACAGGGAGAGAGACAGAGGGAGAGAGAAAGAGAGAGAGAGAGAGACAGAGAGAGACAGAGAGAGAGAGAGACAGGGAGAGAGACAGAGGGAGAGAGACAGAGAGAGAGAGACAGACAGAGAGAGAGAGAGAGCGAGTGAGAGATAGAGCGAAGAGACAGAGGGGGAGAGAAAGAGAGAGAGTGAGACAGAGAGAGAGAGGGAGAGAGAGCGAGACTGAGTGAGAGAGAGAGAGGGAGAGAGACATGGGAGAGACAGAGGGAGAGAGAAAGAGAGAGAGAGAGAGACAGAGGAGAGAGAGAGACAGAGAGAGAGAGAGACAGAGAGAGAGAGAGAGACAGAGAGAGACAGAGACAGAGAGAGAGAGAGAGACAGAGAGAGAGGGAGACAGAGAGAGACAGAGAGAGAGAGGGAGAGAGAGAGACAGAGAGAGAGAGACAGAGAGAGAGAGAGACAGACAGTTAGAGAGAGAGTGACAGAGAGAGAGAGACAGACAGAGAGAAACAGAGAGAGAAACAGAGAGAGAGAGAGACAGAGAGAGTGACAGAGAGAGACAGAAAGAGAGTAAGAGAGGCAGAGGAGTGAGAGAGAGATTGAGAGAGAGAGAGACAGAGAGAGAGATAGAGAGAGAGACAGAGAGAGAAAGAAAGAGAGAGAGACCGAGAGAGAGAGAGAGAGACAGTGACAGTGGTACAGACTGAGTGACAGAGAAAGCGAGATAGAGAGATAGAGCGAGAGACAGAGAGTCAGAGAGTGAGTGAGAGACAGAGCAAAGAGACAGAGTGGGAGAGAAATTGAGAGAGTGAGACAGAAAGAGAGAGCGAAGAGAGAGATAGACTGAATGAGAGCGAGAGAGAGAGAGACAGAGAGAGAGACAGGGAGAGAGACAGTGGGAGAGAGAGAGAGAGGGAGAGAGACCGAGAGACAGAGAGAGAGAGTGAGGACAGAGAGAGAGAGAGAAACAGAGAGAGAGAGAGACAGAGAGAGAGAGAGAGAGACAGAGAGAGAGAGAGACAGAGAGAGAGAGACAGAGAGAGAGAGAGAGAGACAGCGACAGTGGGAGAGAGAAACAGAATGACGGAGAGAGAGACAGAGGGAAAGTCAAAATGAGAGAGAGTGACAGAGAGAGGGGCAGACTGAGAGAGAGAGACACAGAGAGAGAGAGGGACTGAGAGAGAGTAAGAGACAGAGAGAGAGAGGGACAGAGGGAAATAGAGTGCGAGAGACAGAGGGAGAGACACAGAGAGCGTGAGGGAGAGAGGCA